>JALIZH010013075.1:0-23901 GCA_030522465.1 Rhipicephalus appendiculatus
AAGTAAACATGCTATAACCCAGAGAAAAGATATAGTACACTAGCATAACAGAAAAAGATGAAACCATGCTGCATACAAAGAAAACCACAAAAAGGATCAGGCACAAAGATGCAAGATAATTAAGATATACAACCATTTAGATAAAGTAATATCATATTGAAAAAAAATCTAGACAGCAGGAGTTCATGATAAAATGTTGGCCAGCAAACACTGACATCAGTCTCTTGATATATGGTGACAAACACCTATGAAGAAAAGAAAGAGGGAGAAAAAATTACCAATAAGCGTAATTATTAGGCCTACAATTTTGAATTGCACTTAAATTTTGAGCCAGCTTTGCAATCACAACCACATTGTATCTTTACAGCAGCTATTTCTTTTTGCAGCATATACTACGGAAATATCAGTAAACTACAATTCATGTGCATATCAAATTTGCTCTAAAATTGCAGTTGCAGCTTTTGCAAACCTATCTTTTTGAGGACAGAGTTTAATGCTGTATTACACATTTCTGCCTAAAATCCAAAACACACTGAAAGGCTCCATACCCAGATCCTGATTTAGCACTGTTTATGTGCACTTTATGAGTTGCATCCATGTGATTTCGACACATTCTGCTTTGTTAACTACGAAATATGGTCAGTAACTTCAACAAATTCTTTGGTATTTCATGTACAATAAAGAAAGCAATGGGTTAGCTCAATAGAAATGCTGCCCCTGTAGCGCACCCAGAAGGACTGGAGCTGAACCTATCTTTTTTGATGCACCACTTGCAGCACTATTCTCCATACGTTACCAGGTACATGGTACAAAAATATATATAAGTGGGATTTTCCCCTATGCCGCACTAGAAAGCCAACCTGACAGAGATGACGTTGACTTGCTTCCTTCAGTACCTTTCACAGTGCAGTCAGAGGACAGTGGTGTTCTAGAACTTATTCAAGCACTATCGATTACCCTGCAATGTACAACGATTAGTGTATGAAAACACCAGATGCGTTTCCAGAGATGAAACTGCACCAACTGACAAGCATTTTTGCAGCTACCATTGCAATCGTGGTTCTACATGTGTCTGTGGGGCACAAGTTTGCCAACTAGTTTGTTCTAATGATGCTTTAGACTACTCTACTTTTCACCTTCACAACAATCTAACATTACAGTCTCTAATATGTGATTAATCAGTTCAATGCATGTGCAATGCAATTTCTGCAGTGAAAAATACTCTGGGACACTTAAAAGCCAGCTGTGTACTCTTCCAAGTCTTTTTTGAGCACTGTTCACCAGCACAAGCATATATTTTCTTGTTGTGAATAGGCTTTGATCGTCACATTACCCAATACTAAAAAATTTGTTCTTGAAACTCCTCTACCTAGAATTTCTTTCTGCTTGCCTATTTGCAAGCATGAAGAAAATATGTTTTACAAGCAATATGCACACATAAACATTTGACATATAGCATCTGTACCACAAGGATTCGACAGCACAGCTGAGCCGTAAATGTACGGCCAACCTTCGCTGGCTTATGCACAGGCACAATAGTTCATTGTTGACCAAGTTTCTCTAGAGGAGTCCAGCTGCCAAAACATGCTCACGCATTTTCTAGTCTAAGTCCAATTGGCAATGATGTCAGACAACCTCAATAAAATTAATCACATTAGATGTGCGAAGTTTTTTATTTTTTTTTAAAAGCCCCTTGAAACAAATGTTTCATGTCTTCAAGCCTTGGGTTTATAACTTTAGTGCGCAAGCTGTAAAAAGTATGCCTATCCTTGCAACATCCTGTGCGGTGCAAACAGTGCATTATACTGCAGCAAGACATTTACCACCACTTATTACGGCAAATATGACAGCTAACTGTGCCATAAATGAGAAAATTTGTCAATTGTCAGTGCAAAATTTAAGTTTTAGTAAACATGGATAGACAGCGATACACACGACACAAGCATCGATTTTATGGCGCTGACAAAATGATAATTTTACAATGAGGCCCAATTTTCTTAAAATTTAGCGTTATATAAATATAATTAACTTCATTCAACACAGTTGCAATGGGTTTCCAACTGAAATTTTTTGCTGAGGGTGTTCTTGTAACACTCTTTATGTTTGAATGATTAGTTAAGAATTGTGCAAAGGAGGCAACAAAAAAGGCTATCTAACATGGTCACTGCATTTTATTGCATGCATCTTGATGCCCTGGCAGCAATAATGAAGCATTGCAAGGACTACTCCACCTTCTGTTTTATTGTAGCCCTATGAAGCGCAGCAATGCCAGTGTTCCCAAAATCAGCAAAATGTCTCTTTACAAAAAAAAAAAAAAAAAGAAGGCTCCTACAGGAGAAGTCTCTTTGCAATGGTCACAGACGTTCGTGCTGACGCTGGTGTCTTTTGAGGTGGTCTTTGCGCCGGAACTTCATTTGGCATGGAGGGCACCCATATGGCCATTCGGCCATATGGGTGCACAGGTGATTCTTCAATGCGCTCAACACTGTGAAGCTCTGGGGGCATAGGTGGCATTGATAAGGCCGTTCGCCAGTGTGAGACCTCATGTGTGTTTCCAGGTTACCCATATGATAAGATTTATAGTCGCAAATGTTACACTGGTGCCAGTGCCCCCGACGTGGCTTCTTCCCACCATCTGTAGTAGCTGGAATGCTGGCCATTGTTGCTGCACAAAGAAAACAAGACAGGTGACTCAACTAGTGTTGCTCACTTTAAAATGAATTTAAATTATGGAGTTTTACATGGCACTCTTCTCTTGTGCCATGTCATAGTGAAAAAATATGGAATGACTTAGAATTGCCTAGGGTTCCTATACGTATACTTAAATCTAGAATGTTTCAGAATTTCACTCCTATCTAAATGTAGCAACTGTAGCTATAATTATAAAAGGCCAGGGAAATAAAATGAGACTAACACTGACTGGCACTAAATGTTTCTTGAAAATGTCTCAGGGGCAATTTATAAACAAGGCACAGTTGGTGAAACTTATGGTATAGCTCTACATAGCAAATGTAAAGACTGACGAAGATTAAAAAACTAAAATCGACATTTATTAATGTTCACCTGTGTCTCGTACGTTAAGACAGCTCCGAATCACTGATTAAATGCGCTCATGCACCACCGGGCATGAAGCTTGCCTTCTTGTCAAAAAAGTGCAAAAAAATTCAACCCAGGATGTGTGCTACCTTGAACAGTATACACCAGAACAGGAAAAAAACTTTTTTTCTATTTCTTCAGCACTACTGCTGAAAGAGCTACGGAACATCTATATTAAAGAGTGCCAGAAACAACTGAGTGAAGTAAATAATTAAAAGAAAGAAGGCATCAAATACCCAGCACTATCAAATACAACTCTTCAATTTTTTTTTTTTTACTTTGTAAATTATAAGTAGCACTTGCAGCACAAACATTCAAATGCGATCAACTTCATTATCTCAGAGCACCTAAACAACCAAGTAATAATCACAAGGTCCAAAGAAGTGAATATGCAAGAACTTAAGAACAAATACATCAGCATAACAGAAAAAGTTGAAATCGTATTGCGTACAAAGCAAACCACAGAAAATATCAGTTGCAAAAAATGCAAAATAATCACAAAATACAGCCATGAGCAAAAAGGAACATCACATCTTCAATGAAAATCAGACGACAGTTGTTGGTGATATAGTGTTCCCCATCCAACAGTGACTTCAGGGCTTAAAGGGACACTAAAGGCAAATAACAATTTGCATCAGAGTGAAAGATCAATGTTTGGGAATGTCTAAAACGTCAATATTATCAACAGCAGTGCTCTACTAATCGAGAAATTAAGGCAAATGTATGACACCACATGCGCTACGAGTGGGACATCTAGGAAACGATCCCAATGACATCACAGCTACCGGCTACAATTAATCACTGGTAATCAAAGCAGCTGTAGTAAAAAAAGAAGCTTCCGTGCATTACAACACGTAATAAAATGCTCCTTGTTCGTTTCCGTTTGATTCATAGAAAAAGGAACCGCCTGGCGTTACTATGGGGAAAGGCACGAGTGGTTCAAAAATTGCGTTTTCACTTGGTTAGGCTGGACAGGTGGCGCCATCTAGCGGAGCCCAGTTGCACCACGCAAGCAGAGTATTGTTCAATGGCCGTTGTTGTTGCTGTGGCTCCCGCTACTTTCACTCTGCTGCTGCTAGTGTGGGCGGCCGCGCAGTAAAGGCGGGCAACGTTGGGCACGGAAACAGTGACATCATAGATTCCGCTTAGGCGATCCGCTTAGGCGGGTGATTTGAAGTGCGCTAACGCGATGCGGACCACTAAAACGTGATTTTATTTCGAAATAAGTATTTCCTTGGTACGAAAGTAGCACTACGAGGTTTCTGGACTGCTATTTCAGCAATCAACCTCGACTTAATATTTCCCTTTAGTGTCCCTTTAAAAGTTTTTTGATAGTCGTAAGTGGTGTCGCAACACACCAAGTGCTTGACAACACCCAAGAAGAGTATGTTAATACCGGCATACTTTCTTGCAACGGATGCTGTACATGGTACAGGCAAAAATATGCAATTCCAAATGAAGGTAAAGTTTTGTTCAGAGCGTTCGGTGCACCCAAAGTATAATGAAGTTAGATGCTGTTGCTCTGGGGATCATTACTGTCAAGACCATTGGTGTCAGGTGGATGCAAGATGACTACAAAAGTTCGGATTACCAGGCAACTAATAAATAATTTGCCAGCAATTACTATAGTAGACTAGCTAAAATGTTAACTGTATTTAATTATGCAAAAAAAATTCCATAACTTTACTGCTTATCAACATGTCTTTCAAAATTACTTTCATAGTTCTCAAAGATCTGCATGAAACGCATACTAGAAAAGAAATTATACTAGAGACTGCAACACTGCCGAAACCGTAGTCAGATGGATTTACAAATTTAAAATATGGATAAATCACTGCACTCCAATCATAATTTATGTTAATGATGAGAAGTTGTCATAATTTCATTCAATGTAAATAATAAATTGGCATGCAAGCAACGTCACCCAACTTACATTGGAGCATTAAATACAACCAAATGTAAATGACTTGATAGGCAATTAGTGGCATATCATTGAAATATGGCATCACAAAAATTTAGCAGTGCACACTATAAAAAAAACTGTTTAGTGCAATGAAACACAGATACACAACAGATCTTGTCCAAACAGGTTGGATGCTTAATTGTTTAAAGAAGCACTTACAAGAAAGGCAATCAGAAGGTAAAGATATCACAACATATACATGTACATAGCCAAGAGGCAACAGAAATATAAGCCTAACATGAAAATATCACATCCTATAGCACACCAAACAACAACACTCAAAACACCAACCATGCAGATCAAGGAAAAAAATTACACCATCTCCCGCTGAATTGCGCCTGTGTGTCATGCGTGTTTTTGTTCTCGTCTGTTTGTGCGCTCAGAATTTATTGACCCGCTGAAGGAAACCAGTGTAGATGTGAAGCAGCGGGCGCTAACGCTTTCAATGGCGGCGGCGTGGACGCTGGCGCACATCGCGGCGTTGCGCAGGAGAGAAAACTGGGGAGGCGCAAAGCACGCAGTGATGAAGCGGTGTCTCCTACTGGAACATGCCAATCGCTGCTAATGGGCAATGAGAGACAGAAGACTCCGACTGGACACAGAGACCCGCAGTCCGCTTTTAGTTAACGCGCATGCTGCGAATTTTTATTGTTCAACAACGCACAGGAGAAATCGCCCACCGGCACCACCTTGCAGGTCAAGATCCACTGCCATATATACGGGGTGGCCATTGAACGGTTGTGCAGCGCGAGCAGTCGGTTTTTTTCAACCAAGAAACTCGCTAGCAGACGCTGCCTGCGTCGGCGTCGCGAGGCGAGAGAGGGGGCGAGCGTAGGAGAGGAGAGAGAGGGGGGGACGCACATGCGCAGTGGGAGTGTGGACGCCGCGGACAGGGATGCCTAGAGGAGAGAGGGGGGATCGTAGGAGGGGAGAGAGGAGGGGAGGCGCATGCGCAGTGAGGGTGTGGTTGCCACGGGGAGGGATGCCTAGAGGAGAGAGAGGGGGAGAGGAGGTTTTTTATTTATTTTTTTTTTTTTAAAGGGTTTGCACATGTGCGGTAAGGGGTGGTCACGCGGCATACCACCACCGGATTAAGCTTCGCCATAAGATGCTTCACATCTAAAACAGTAAAGGCCCAGCCAATAAAGAAAGAAACATCATGCAGTCGAAATATGAAATGAAATCAGGCTTTGAAATTAACATTCCAAGACTAGATCCAAAATTAGATACATAAATAGGAGAATGGCAGTGTTATCCAAATTTACTTTTTCATGCCAGCATCAAGTGACCCTACCAAGTGCACTGCACTTGTGAAAAGAAAGGTGCTCAGGAAATGATGGCAGCTCAATACAAAATAATCCTTTGGAATTTTGCAGCACTTTGCTTTGCTCAACATACCAGAAAAGAATACAGATGCTACCACCCTGTGTTGTCAGCTTACCAGTTACTACAATTCTGCAGATCTCAAAAAGCATTCCCACCTCCTTTTGGCCTGTACATCCAAACAACATTTGTAGATTGAAACTGTCCATGACTGCACACTCTTTAAGGAACGGTCTATTTAATGCATGCTCATATCCAACCATAATTTTGTTACATATTCCTATGCAGAAGGAAAAAAAAGACATATTGACTGGACACAATCATTTCTTACATTATCAAGGTAATCTCAAACTATGGAATAGTCAGCACTGAAATACCATTCTACATACTAAGCCTGAAATCAGGGCAGGTAAGTAGTCGGTGCCAAGAATGACACACTAAGCTGTCAAAACAACACACTTCTATCACCACAAATTCGGTTCGGTGATCTGAATTTGGTTGAATGTCATCAGAGAATGAAGTAAGTGCGACCACAAGCAAGGCAACATATGGCAATCATAACGAGCAGCACAGTTTTATCTGAGATTTCATACTGTAACTTTAGCGCAAACACACGAGGACACACAAGAAAGGAACACACGTGTGTTTGCGCTAAAGTTACAGTATGCAGCTAAACCAACTAGCCCGCTTATCCGTATTACTGAGATTTCATGTCATTCTGTTCTCATTAGAATGGTGTCATGCAAGTTTGACTAGAACATTATTGTTTCATAAGGAAGACAAGACAAATCCACACTGAAGAAGTTACATGTAGTATGTCTTCTGATGTCTCGCTTGCAAAGCTACCATAAGCAAATGATAAAATGATGTAACAAGACTAGATTACTGCGCTTCAATATTATCTTATATGAGAGATCGAGAAAGGAGGAAATTATCCAAACACATAATCAAATAAACGCTTCCATTTGCGCAGCCATGAAGCTGATTTCCTTAAAAGCAGCTTCATGTTCCTCGCAGCTTAAAAGCAGCGAGGAACAAAATATTTCTTCTGCTCCTGCCACACAGAGCTCCAGAAACACAGGTAAGCACAATAATGCATTGAAAAAACAATACGCTTTCGTTATGTTCAGGTAGACTCCTCTTAATGCAACAGAACATTCAAATAGGTAGTAGCCTTATGGACAATAGCAAAAAGACCTAACAAGACATCAAATATTTAGAACAAGAAAGCCAAACAACTTATTGCACGTGTAAATAAATTTCCACTTCAGAGGTGCTCCGGAACCTTCCTGGTGGTGTTAATGGTATTGCATGTACAGTACGGTCCACTGTTAAAGGGAACACTCGAATGAACATCGTCCATATTGCTGGCCCTCTAACAGCCAGTGGATTTTCTGTTTAACTTATTATTTTGCAATTGTTTCTTTTGTATTTTTTTCATTTGATATGTATGTGTACATATATTTTGTGTATTTCCCCCCTTACTCAATGCCCCCTATGGGGCCTGTAGGGTACCTTGAAATAAATAAATAAATAAATAAATAAATAAATAAATAAATAAATAAATAAATAAACACTCTTCATGCATGTCACTAGTCTGTTGAGAGGAGCCAGAACTGTCAAACACCTGTAGTCTTATGGAAATCTAAGCCACTATTCTTCTGTAAGAAAGCGAAATCCAAACATGCTGAGCACGCAGGTGTTCCCTTTAACAGTGGACCCGTCTGTACGTAAGGGTTCAAGGGGCTCTTACAAAAGCTTTGCAGTTGACAATGCAGAGGTGTGCTCACTAATGGCTATGAACACAAGTTCTCCGCAAGATTGAAACATCTGGCAGATTCGAGTGGTCAGTTAAAAAAAGAGCCAAAGGAATTGTATAAAAGGTTACCTAACAGAGCAACTGCATTTTACTGCATGCATACCAATGCTTTAGCAACAGTAATGAAGCAATGCTATTACGACTAGACCCACACCTTTAGTCTTATGTCCTATGTATTTCACCACTGTCACTGTGGTCTTGAAAAACAGTGAAGTGAGCCTTTAAAAAAAAAGAACAAAGCTCCGACAAGAGATGGTCCCTAATGCCCCTGCTGACGCTGGTGTCTTTTGAGTTGGTAATTCTGCCAAAACGTCTCAGGGCATGAAGGGCATTTACATGGCCATTCACCTGTGTGAATATGCATGTGTCTTTCGAGGTGCTGTTTCCGGCCAAACTTAAAGGCACAAGAAAGGCACTTGTATGGCCGCTTGCCTGAGTGAACGCGCGAGTGATCTTTCAATCAGATACTTGCGTGAAGCTCCGGAAGCAGAGGTGGCATGGGTAAGGCCGTTCGCCTGTGTGAATCCTGATGTGTTTTTTTAGGCTGAGCAATTTATCAACCGCATAGTCACACGGGCTACAACGGTAACGGGAGTGTGGCTTCTCACCATCTGTAGTTGCTGGACGGCTGCGGGACCTCGATGCTGCACCAAGATAACAGGATACATTACTCGGGTCTTGCTTCTCATTATAAAAAAAAAAAATTGGATTACGGGGCTTTTACACAGCAAGACCACTCCCCAATTAGAACTCATGCCGTGGTGAAAGTTTAGTACTAGCTAGGGTTCCTTAGCGCACAGACTTAAATTTTTTACAAAATGTTTTTACGTCTCACCTCTATCAAAATCCAGCTACTGCAGCCCTAATTATGAAATGCCTTACAAATTTTATGAGGCTATGCTGATGTCACCAATACTTTCTTGAAAATGTCCTGAGGGCAAAATGAGATACAAAGCACAGCTGATAAACTTCATAGATTGCCTCTAACACACACACACACACACACACTATATATATATATATATATATATATATATATATGATTGCTAGAAGGAGCAGGTCAGTGACATATACCCTTATTGTAGCTAAATACACGTACAGTATTCATAAAGTAAACACCATTGTGCTGTAACTAAATATTACCTTTAGTATGGTTATTATGGCAGTTATAGTGTTACACAAAGCTTGTTAATTTTTATTTATAACTGCAGTAACTTCTGTGCACTTCTTGTAATACTGCAATGGCTTCTCCAAACCATCTGCAGTGAAGTTCACTGCCTGGGAATTGACCAAGTTCAAAAACGGCTTTGATTGTTTTTGCTTTTTTTTTTATGTTGGCCTATAAGCATTTTCGGTACCAACCTTGCACACAATTTGCAGTAACTGGGATTTTCTGTTAGTCGAGTAAATAGCAAAGCATCGGACAAAAGGAACTACATTAGTCGGAATGCTTATTGTCAGTCGTCGATCAAGTAGCTCTTCTCGGTTTACCAAATGAATGATTTCATAGGCATGGATGCTCAGACTACAATTCTGTTTTTCATCATGCACCATACAGCCATTTTTTAAGTATTGACGTCATTCAATGACATTTCTTTGACTCATTGCTTTGAGTCCAAAAAAGTAGATAAGATTCGATTAATAGTGGCAGGTGACGATTCCTGAGCACATAAAAATTGAATCACACAAGGCACTCGTCCCCTGGTGAAAGCAATGAATTCTGCTGACAATGTTGTGTGCATTTCCCAACAACTTAACTGTCACAGGATCCCAACAATAAGCTTAGTGGCCGTAGAATGAACAAGTGCATAGCACGGAAATTTGGGCGAGTTCGTACTGATCCATGACGGTATTTTGGAGCGCGAAAATAGACCCGATGTAGCGCCGGCGGAGGAGAGAAGGAAGTACGCCGTCATTCCATATGTTCATGGTCTTTCTCATCGACTGAAGAAGGTGGCCTCCCGATACAATGTTGACGTGGTTTTCAATGCCAAGAATAAGCTAGGTTCCATATGTCCGGCTCTTCACAAACGTCTACGTAACAAGGGATTGCCGAGGCAGACTTGTACCATTAATCATAGTATGCCTTTTGTTCCCTGCGTGTGCAACGTAGTCTATCACATTCCCTTCACATGTGGCCATTGCTACATAGGTCAGACCGGCCGATGCCTGAATGTTAGGCTAAGGGAGCACCACAGCTCCCTAAAAGGTGCCCCCTATTCACACCTCGCGCGTCATTGTCGAAATTGTGGCTGCAATCCCGAGTTCAACAAAACCACCGTTTTTTTTCGACACATAAACAAAACAACAAGAGAAGTAATCGAAGCCTTCCATATCGACAAAAATGCTTCCACGTGCGTCAGCCAGCCGTCTATTAACCTACTAACCAGTGAAGTGGCTTATCTAGACAAGTCTTTGGCGCCGGGAACAGACCAGCGGCAGCCATGCGCACCCTTGGCATGACCACGGTCGTTTTCTCCCCTTTTGTTGTACTCTGTCTTGTCAACCTCATGCGCAGGAGGTAGTTGTGTGGTTTTGGTTTTGTTATCTTTTTTTTTTAACTGGGAGGTGATAGGTGTTCTTCGGTGGTTAGATTTTGGTATCACGCATGCGTTTCTCTGTCTTTTGTTGCCTTTGGTGTATGATAAAAGTAGGCCATTTTCTGTGAATAAACTTTAGTTTGAAGTGAGCGCTCGTCCTGTTCAGTCTTTCTCGTGTATCGTGTCTATTTTCGCGCTCCAAAATACCGTCAAGTGCATAGCCCTGCATGTGTAGGAGTTTCTTGTGACCCTCTAACAGTTAGCTATAACCAAACGGCCTTTACTTTCTGAATATGCCTCATACGTATTCAACATAACCTCTTGCCTTGTACTGCCATGCTACAGTATCTCCATATTTCTCACTTTGTACGTTAGGGTTACCAACCATCCCGGATTTTGCAGGACTGTCCCAATTTTTCATAAAGCATCCCAAGTCCCACGCTGTATGTGTATATATTTGTTCTGGATCGTCCAGTTCAAAATTTTTGTGATCCAATCATAGGTCGGCAAAACAAGTGCAGCTCACTCAGACTCGCTAATGAAACATGTTTTGCCCTGTGGACTCAGTCGAACTCAGATTCACCAAACTTTCCCTCAACCGTACTCACTCGCACTCAGACTCACGAAAATTTTTCCCCGCCGGACTCACTCGGACTCAGACTCATGAAAATTTTTCCCAGCCGGATTAACTCAGACTCAGACTCACGGCTCCATCTGAGTCTGAGTGAGTCTGAGTGAGCCGACTCACGAGTCCATTAGCGTACAATTGGCTTCTTCGAACTTGGTGTAAACGCTCTTTAACACCAATATCTCGCGTAATCGGCGCTGTACTTGGCGCCTTTTCGTCTCCTACCTTATCAGTGGTTGCAATCCAGTAAGGACATTTTTTTTTTTTGAAAGGGATAACTCATATGAAATATTTTTATCCAAAATTCCCGAGAAAGAGTTTTTCCGAAGGAGGGGGGGAGTCATGGCACCCCCCCTCCTCCGTAACTCGCGCCTCTCATCAATAAATATTGAGCTGGCGTATGAACGCTGGTGCTTTGAAGTATGCGCAAGTCGGCGTGAGTATAAACGTGAACCTACATAAGGCTGATAGTAAAGCTAAGTTGCGTAAGTAGAACCGTAGATTGGCAAAAAAGTGTAGTGCTCAATCACGCTCACTCAAGAAATACATCTTGAGCTTAGGGCTCACTCGGACTCAGACTCACCAAAGTTTTCCTCAATCGGACTCACTCGGACTCAGACTCACTAAAATTTTTCACAACCGGACTCACTCGGACTCAAACTCACCAAAATATTACTCACCTGGACTCACTCAGACTCAGACTCGCGGCTCGATCTGAGCCTGAGTGAGTCTGAGTGGAGTCGACTCATGAGTGAGTTTGCCGACCTATGGATCCAATGCATGCCACAACGTGCATCACACTACGGAACACGAAGTTTGCACGAATTGCATACATGAAGCAATGTTGCGGCGGCTATCGGTGGCTGCGAGGGGCTTTAGCCACTTCAGCGTGAGGTGCGACAACTTTTGTGAGTACACTCTCCAGCAAGAGGAAGTGTTGCGATCAGCATGTAGCCAGCTGAAGTACCACTTCAAGAGGCCCCGACAATAAAGAAACAATGGATTTGTCTAGAAGATACCGCAATAAAGAAAACTGATTTTGCTGGCTCCCTATGATAGTGTACGCCCGCTCCCCCTCCTCCTCCCCCGTCTCTTCATATAAGAGTTGGTAACCCTACTGTATGTCCAAGCATGCCCAAAAAGAACAGCATACCAGAATGTATGCCACTGTGAACCACATAAAGCCGAACAATAGAACTAGAACTTTATTTCATTTACTCAGTGCTAAGGCTCAAAGAGGAATGGGATGGCTAGTTTAAAAGGCACCAAAGACAACCAGGTGAGGAAAAGAACAAAACGAGAGAATAAAAAAGCCTAGGAATATCAAACACCACTTTACAGCACTGTTTCTAATTTTAAGCAGTTTGATTAACAATAAGCAATGCTTGCAATGCACAGACAATCAAATGCTATCAACATCACTCTCTAGCAGCACCTAAAGAGCAGAGTAACAATAAAGAGGTGCACAGAAGTCAACATGCTAGAACCTAGAGAGAAAAAAATAGATGAGCAAAACAGAAGAAGATGAAATCAGGTTGTGTACAAAGAAAACCACAGAACGGGTAATATGCAAAGATGCAAGACAATTACAATATACACCAATTTACAAAATGTAACATCACAGATTCAACAAAAGGTAGGCAGCAGGGGTTCATGATATCATTTGCCCCGTCCAACAGTGGCATCAGAGTCTCTTGATATTTGGTGACACACTCCTAGAGAGAAAAGAAAGAGGGGAACAAAATATTACCAACTGTCAAAATTATCAGGCCTAAAAACATTGCTACAATATGAAATACAGTTCTGAACGCAGTTCAGGTATTGTATCAGATTACACCATGTTTAAAAATTTTTGTAGCATGCACAAAAGACGAGGACACACAGAAAGAAGGTCCAAAAGAGTGCTTACTTTCTGTGTGTCCCCGTCTTTGTGCGCGCTACAAGATTTTTAAACGTGAATTCATACAAACTTGCACAGCTATCAGTTTTACTGCAGATTACACCAACCTAGAAAATGTCAAATTTTCTCAAGGAAAAGGAATAAAGGTTTCACAATCGAATGTTCACCATAATAACATGTTGTGAGCTCCACTTTTCATTCTAACATGTTCCTGGGACAGTCAGAAAATATGCAATGTGGAAATGAAGTTGGGACGCTGTTATACGGACCACCACAGCACTGATTGCTGGTGTAAGATGCATGTTCTGGCCAAGTTCAAATTATCAGGAAACTGCTGAATAATCGTTATGCAAATGCTATAGTCAGTCAGGTGAAATGTTAACTGTATGTAATGATGCACATGAGTTTCACAGCCTTAAACTTTTGCAAACATGGTTTTTACAGCGAAAGCTGTTATGAGATCACAACAGGGGTCGTTTCTGCGCCGTACTTGTCCACCGCCGCCGCCGGTGTCCGTAACCAATATCACACAAAAGAAAAAAAAATTAATAAATAAAAAAACACCTATGACAAAATGGGAATCTAACCCGGGTCCTCTGCGTGGCAGCCCAGCACTCTACCTCTGAGCTACGCCGCTGCTTGAAACTGCGGTGAAAACTGATCCTACGCAGGCTTCATATCGCGTAAGGAATCACGTTAACGTGTGTTGTAAAACGTTTTAGAGCAGTAAAGTAAGAACCAGGCGTCACGCAATGAGAATTGCGTAAGGAGTGGGTCGCTCAATGCTCCAACCCATTACAAAAGCCTGAGGCACAATCCTTCATTGTCGTCAGCACAGCATCAACAAAGTGCACATAATTTGTTACAAGAGTGTAGCGGGCGTCGCGCTTTTCCGAAGAATGACGAATAATGGCATAGTAGCCGCTTCCCCGCTACACAAAAATTATGATGATTTATGGCGTAGTCGGTACCATGCAAGTGGGCATGTAGTAGTTGCCCCAAGAGTGTTTAAAAAAGGCTAAAGGCCGCTCTCCCAGCTTTCGCTGTGGCTGTGCTGCGTGTTCTGCTCAGGCCTGGCGGTTTTTTGAAATTAAATAACATGGACAGTTCTCAAGGGACCTAATTAACCTAGCACTAGAAAAAAAATGTCATACAGGTGACTGCAGCACTGCCCAAACCATATTCAGATTGATGTACAAATTGAAAAAAAGTAATGGATCGCAGCACTTGTATTATGATTAATAATAATGATAAAAATTTGTCATAGCAACCACATTCAATGAAAACAATAAATTAGCATCATTCAAGTTCTATTGGAAAATTCACACAAGCAAATGAAATCAGAAATTTTCTATTTTCCAACGAAATTGCTGGTGGTCCATCAGGCAAAAAGCTGCTCTATACAGCTTGAAAGTAGCATTCACCCCTATCAAAATTCAGCTACTGTAGGCATAATTTGAAACTCTAAAGAAATTAATTGAGATTGATGCCTACTGACACACTCTTCATTGAAGACGTGTTGAGGGCAATTTAAGAGACAAACCAGCACTGGACCACCTTTTAAATTTACTCTGTATACACATCTGCAATTGCAAAAGGACCACGTTATTTAAATATGTTTGCTGTTACTAAAAATAGATATTTAACATAATCGCATGCTTTCTACTACCTTGCAACAGTACATTGATATTTTTTTATATATCTTTACACATGTAAGCATGCCCTAACAGAATGTTATAACAGAATCTATGCCACTCTGAACAGCATAAAGCTTGGCAACAAAAATATAAATTCCTACTTCTTCACTGGTGATGCTGAAACAGCAAGTGGATGCGAACATTGAAGGAACATTCAAGAGAAAAACGATCTTTCCTGAATTGGTAAATTACCTATTCACAATAACAAAGTCACAACTATTGGCATGTAAATATGCTTTATACGCGAGAAAACTTGGAAAAATAATGCCCAAATGATAATGCTACCTTGAAATCCCCACACACACCCGCTCATCGCAACGTCGTACACTGTGGCGGCATAGCTAGTACCTACGTAGTCCTTAATCAGTGAAAACTAAGTAACTTGTCCTTTGAGAGGGCCAGATGCATAACGCATGGAGTTTCAGCATACTTTTTTTAGCCAACAGGGCATGAAAATGAAGAAACACTTTGAAATCAGTGACGTCACCCTGGCATCCGTATGCTAAGATTTTGGCATGAAATTTAAAAATGAAACTGTGATCTTTATTTTCTTTTCTATATATAACGAAGCTATAATGGCGAGATTAACGATAATAGGGTTTTCAAGGAATAATTCATCAGTCTACATTAATTCAATTGTTTTACTTTAGCGTTGCTTTAAAGGGCACCAAAAATAACCACGGAAAGAAAAGAATAAAAAAGAATTTAAGAAATACCTAACAAAATCAGACACTTTTCAGAGATTTCTCTCAATTAAAGCAGTTCTATGAATGATAAATAATGTTTGCAATACATAAATATTCAAATGCAGCCAGCCCCACTCTCATCAAGCCCCTAAACAACAAAGTAATGATTGAGGCAGGCTCCAAGAAGTGAATATGCTAGAACCCAGAGAAAACACATACATGTGCGTAACAGAAAAAAAACTTATTTTGCGCCCTAAGCAAAGATTGAAAAGATGCAAGATAACTACAAAATACAGCCAGTAGCATGAAGAAAAATCACATAATCAAAAAAATTGGGGGGACCCATAATCTCCGCCTTTAAGAGTTGAATGCGATAGCAATATCCTGTCCCGAGTGCGTACTTCAACCACTTAGTGCATACTTGCTATACACCCACTACGTGGTGTTTAGGGAACACGCACAGTAAGCTGTGTGCCTCTTGTAATGGGTGGCCGCCTTTAAACTACGAAATCGTTATGATAATCACATGTTCTGACGCCCGATGGCAATGTACGCTTGTGCCAAGCAATATTACTGGGATATTACATGTTATATTGCGACGCCTATATAAAGGACGCTTGCGTTTGCGAAGCAGGATGTTATTTTCACTGTATTTCCAAGTGGAGGCACGGTAGAACACCTGCTTGCCACGCAGACGGCCTGGGTTTGATTCTCACCCAGACCCGGAAATTTTTATTATTTATTTTATTTGCATCTTTCTCAATTTTTCGGTCATGGAGAATATGATTTTTTGCTCACAACCAACGACGCCGACGCCGGAATTTCTGCGGAACGAGCTCTTTAATGCTGTCGCGTTTAAATGGTAAACAGCAGTGGTTCATGACAATGTTCTCCATCCAACGGTGACTGTCCCTCAAGATTTGGTGGCATGCACCTAGGGTGAGAAAGAAAGGGACAAATGGTTACCAATATGCAAAACTGCTCGGCATACAAATATCGCTGGTACATGAAGTGCACTTTTGTAGTGCATCTGAATTTTGAGCTAGCTATGTTGTGAACACTACTTTTTGTTGATTTTTTTCTGCTTTAAAAGCCAATTAATACAAATATTGTGTGTGTTCCACCTTTGCTTAAAGATATGGTACGCATGCTGGACAGAATGCCTTTATTTTATCACAGTATGATACAAACTATGCAACACACCATGGCCAATCTGTAGTGCAACCTGTCACCTCGTGACATTTACCGCTACTTACTGCAGCCAATCTGGACACAATTAATTATGCCATCAATGAGAAGCTGAAATTGCGCATGGCCGTTGTCAAGGTGCTTCAGAGGTTTGATCCCGGGCATCACCTCAACTACTAGAATTTCATTTTGCTTGGACAAAGTTCAGTTCATGCAAAGATGGGCTTGGGGGCATAGGTGTGCACAGGGTTTCCCTTTACCCCATCCCCCCCCCCCCCCCATTAATTCAATGTATGGGCCAAACTTTGGGCACCCCCCCTCTTACGTGACTAGGAGGGCGGCTGCCCCCCCCCCCCCCCACCCCCCTCACAATCGTCACAATCGAATGTTTGCCATAATAACATAACTCCACTTTTCATTCTGACGTGTTCCTGGGGCAGTTAGAAAATATGCAATATGGAAATGAAGTTGGGACGCTGTTGTTATAGGGACCACCACTAACACTGATTATTGGTGTCATATGCATGTTCTCGGCAAGTTCAAATGATCAGGAAACTGCCGAATAAGCTGTATGCAAGTGCTATAGTCAATCATGTGAATTCATGCTTGGGGGTGTCTGGCCCCATGAGCTGAGATACGTGGTGTAGCAACACCGCAAGCACCTGCAAATGCAAACAGTCTCGCATAGTAATGGCTGGTATTGTACAGGTAATGGCGTTGCTTATCATGGTACAGACTCTTTAAACAATTCCTTATGTAAATGCCCACAGTTCAACATGGTAACACTTGTGCATGAATTTCTTGACTGTCCCGATGCACTTGCCCAGCACCATGTTCTCATGAATGCCAATCGAGTTGTCGAGCCCACCAATGTGCTTTACGTAATGTAGCTCTTAATTAAGAAAAAGACAAAACTCGCAAGAAGGCAGATTTAAGGACGATATAAATTGTACACAAGTAGCACGCTCAGTACACTGCCAGAACTGCAAGTGACATTGTACGGTAGCAACAGCGTTACCTCAAAAGAGAATGCAGATGGCCCAGCAGATACTGAAATATTGTCTAACTGGGTAATCGGTTTATGGCACTCAAGCAATCACTTGTCTAAGTTCTTTAGAACAGCATCTCTGGTCCTAGTACAAGCTCAGTTAATTAACTATGTTTAATTTACTAATGCAAGAACACCCTGTGCTTTCTTTTTTCGGATATCCACTATTGTCGGATATCCACCATATATGTCGTATTCGAGAAGTCTTCCGAGAGATGAAAACAGTAATGAAACATTCTACATTTCCTTGTACAGTAATATTTTGCATAACGCAAATAGTAGTGCATGTTTCAGTCCAAATGTTAATTTTTATACACATAATAAAAAAGTCACTACCATTATCAGCAACACCGTAATTGCTTATTATTGAGCCACAACTGAGTGCATTGAACACAAGGCTGGAACCATCAGCGGAGCTAGAGTTTGACCTAGCTAAGTTTTGCTAGTAATGCCAAGCTTTTGCTAGAAATGCTAAGTTTTTGCTAACCGTACTAGGTATGACTAAATTTGGCTGGACATGTCACGTGACTGCCTGTTACATGATGTTGCGATTTTAGTCATGCGACTAGCTTTAAGCGACTGTTGGCGAGAACATGTCACATGACCAGCTGTTACGTAGTTTATGGCAGGAACATGTCATGTGACTAGCTATAACAGATGTTGCGTGATTTTAGTCACGTGACTAAATGTTACGTGATTTTCACTCATGTGATTAGATGGTGCGTGATGTTATGCGATTTTTAGTCACACGAGTAGTTACGTGATATTACATTATTCTAGTCGCGTGACTAGTTACGTTATTTGTAGTCACGCGAGTGTTGCATGATAGTTAAGCACATGACTAGTTGTTACGTGACGTTACATGATTTTAGTCATATGACTAGATGTTGTGCGATTTCAGTCCCGTAACTAGTTGTTACATGATGTCACACGATTTTTTAGTCCCATAACAGACTCTGATATCATAGTTTTTGTATTCCATGCCAGATTAATCTGCGCATGTGTAGTGGGAGCGAATCAGAAGTTGAAGAGGACAAAGCAAACGCGTACCGGTTCACGATGATGATAATTACTGTTCAGACTACCCAGCACATCGAAAAGCTTAAAGAGCTCCACTCTTAAAAACACGAGAGCTGTCTTAGCTGCACAGTGCTTGTTTAAGTAAGAGTCATGTAGTGGAAGAGTAGACAAGAGTGCACAGGTGAAGTACTAGGGGTCCAAGAGGTGTGACCGAAACGTGAAGAAAAACAAAAAAAAAAGTTGAGCTGTCATTGTCTATGAGGGCCCGGCTGAAGAAGGTAGTTGTGCACTGGTGATAAGAGTTGTAGACATTCAGGTCCAGAGGCTGTGACGCTGGCACATCGAGGTGTGGCCGTTGACCTTGACAACATTAGAGAGAGGCCTCTTATAACCCGTCACACGGCAAATGTAATGTCATTTACAACGAATGTCATTCGTTTGCTGTCACACGGGGGAACTAATGCCATTCGATGAAAATGACATTTCCTGTCGAATGAGTTCACGAAACATATTCGCATTCGATTTCAGACCAAATGTGTAGTCTGGACACCAGGGACTTTTTAGAGACGGCTGTTAACTTATGTACACGTAACCTTTTTAATTTGTAAATATCTTATTCTTTACTACATTAACTTTTACTGGTTTGATGACGTAATAGCACGCGTGAAAGTTTCTAAAAGAAAGCTACTCTCAACTACAACGGCTGGACGCTGGCCATTTTTCATTTGTGCCTCTGTTGTAGTCTTTGCCTGTATTGCGGGTGTTGATCATCCGACTGCACGCATTGTGGTGATCAAGGTGGTGACTACAAGAAATTGCTGCCGCCGCTCATTTCTGCAGCCGGGGGAGTTCAGTCGTGCTCCCACGCTTCAGTTCACTGTATACTCACACCTGGTCATATCGTTGGCCATGTTGGTTTTCGATTGGCTGTTGGCTTGACTTCGTTTGTGTCGTGCAGCTGTTGCAAGTCATGCAAAACGGTTGCGTTTATATGCTAGGAGCACCTTTTTAGTGATAAAAAATTATTTTTGAGTATACACGCATGTTACATGGAAGTTTTAAGTAGACTTTTATTTCTCCCTAAAGTCACGGTTCAGGAGGGCTAAGGCCATGGTGATCATTTTAAAATGACATTTGTTTTTTGTCGTGTGACAGCACGCAGGTAAAATGACATTAAGTTCACCTAATGTAATTTGTTGTAAACGACTTCAGATTTGCCGTGTGACAGGGGTATTAATGACGTAGCAGCCACTCACGGCGAGTACAGGCACCACACAGCAACACTATAGGCAGTCCTCAGAGTGCCATGTGAGCAGTGGAGCACCACGACAGGCCAAGCAGTCTAAAAACTTTGGACCTAACGGGCCCGCACACCATGCCAGCATATGCCTCAAGTATGAGGGACAAGCGATTCATTAGACTGTGGCGAGGACCAGGAGATCTCAATCGTCATGGACAGCAGCTTTGGGCACGATGAGGGCAAGGCTAGACTTTGATACGTATCAAGCTGGCAGAAGCTGGCAAAATTGACCCATCGTATCAGTGGTTTTAAAGCCAGGGTTAAACTATGCACAGAATTCCTTTACCACTTCCAGTGTCTCGCGAAGTATCACAAAGCGTTGCTATCTTCCAATAGTGTCAAACGCTACTTTAGTTATCTGCATACCAATTTTCAGACCTACTGTTCTGCTTTTCCTGTCCAATTCGGTAATCATGCCTTGTAATTCGTTTGTTGAGTTTCAATTTAACCCCTTAGGACAAGTAATGGCCGCAGATCTGAACCATGAGACTGAAGTAACTAGCAGAACACTTAAGAGCGCACAACCAAGAACACAGAGATGATGACGACACGAGCACTCTAACAACGCCTGTGTTGTCATCCCTTCCCTCTCTCACTGTTTGTGCGTTAAGTGCTCTGCTATGCAAATCACACTCACCCAAAAATTAGTGCTCTTGTGAAGTGACTAGATGATTAAGAAAGGGGTTGAGTGCATTTGGCAGGCGTTCTCAGATCATGAAATGCAGTTTACCACTATCCCTCAAGAGAAAGTTATAACAGCTGCACTTCACTGGGTACTTACCTACAGGGCAGATACCTGGAGCCTCACGAAAAGGAATCATCTTATACTGAGGGCAACGCAGCATGCCACGGAGAGAAAAATGATAGGTGTAACCTTAAAAGACAAGAAGAGAGCAAAGTAGGTCAAGGAACAAAGAGGTGTTAAAGACAGCTTACTCGAACTCAAGAACAAGAAATGGGCATAGGGAGCACATGTAGCACGAAGGCAAGATAACCACTGGTCATTAAGAGTAAAAGATTAGATTCCAAAAGAAGGCAAGTGCGCTAGGGGGAAGCAGAAAGTTGGGTGGGCAGCTTCGATTAAGAAGTTTGTAGGAATAACATGGCCATGGCAGGCACAGGGCCCGGGTAAACTGGCAAAACATGGGAAGAGGCCTTTTCGCCCTGCAGTGGGCATAGCTAGGTCGATGATGATGTATAGCTTTCAAAGAAAGGGAAACAGCGAAATAGGACAATTTTTGGTGTGGATAAACAGTTTGTGCTTTCATGCTAGACTTACCTCAGTCCATCGCATGAACCAACTCCAAAAATCATGACAGTGTTGCCATGAAGAAGTCAACACCAGACGGCGTTATCATTTCATGCACTTCCTGAGAGAATGGCACAAGTAATTCAGCCCGGCCTTGCAAGCAGCCTGACTAGGAGAATTTATTTACCTACTAGCACCACAAGCACCAAGCGACACTCAATGCTCTCTTTCAGACTACCCTGTCTAGTGCCGGAGGAAGTTGTCCGAATACCCCGATAAAGATTTTTTTTTTAATGTAAAAGGGATGGAATGGATTAAGCTAACGGTTGGATATGATAGAATGGACATTAAGGTATGTCATAAATTAAGATTAGGGTCATAATTGGTAGAAATTAGCATAAACAGCAATTACATGTCAGAAACCCGCTGAATCGGGCTAGTTGCAGCACCTGATGGGTCAGATCTCAACCACGTACTTCTTTCTATATTGTTTGACAGCACGTGAAGCAGAGTTCACCCAAGGAATAATGGGGTGGAATGGGTTAAGCTATGGGTTACATATGATAGAGTAGAATTAAGGTATGTCATAACTTAAAATATGCTAAAGGACCGCGAACACCCGGCGTGTTGACGTCACATCTTCGTCTCCGCGCGCTCTCTCCCAGCCCTCCCTCCTGCTGTGCCAGCTGTGTGCTACACAGCATTCGTCTTATGTACATGCAGAGTTTGCCCGGTGTCGCATGCCTTGCCCTTCCTCCTCCCCAGCCCTTATAAGAGCACATGGCTGCTTACGTCACCCGTTGCTGTCCTTGGTGTGCTGCGCTACAGTGAACTAGAAGTTGGCTCACTGACGTAGAACGTATGATGCCACCAATGTCTCCTTGGGCACAAGTGTTGGTCACAGATGCTACAATGATCTCAGTCGTGACACCTGTTGCACAGCTGTATAAGGCAGTGTGCAAATACAAACCGCTGTCGTGCTCAACTCCCACCGTTTACAGCATGTGTTGTATGTACAACTTCTTAGTCTTCGCAGACAGAAGCATTCTGATTACAAATGTTCAACGGCATTTTCAGCATTACTATTTCGTTATTAGAAACTCTGACTGGGAAGCTTTCCGTTGCACTGAAGAAAACAGGGTACCATAAAAATTGGTTGTCGGTCTCTTTAAGCCATCGTATGCAACTGAAGCATATTTCCCATGTCTTGACTAGTGTTATAGCCATGAGCTGAAAAGGTGGCTGTAGTGCTGCTTTTACAAGAATGCGTGCAAGTGAACTCATTACTACTTATATTTTACTTTAAAGGATGCTGTCTTTACTATATTTTTACTTTAAAGGATGCTACTCTCCGTCTATATTGGCGCACTCGTTTTATGGCTTTCCTAGTCATAACGGTGACATCACCTCGTGGCTGAACTGAGAATTGGGAGATTCTGTGGAGCCCCCTGAAAAATTACAGTTATATGGGCTGAGTGCAGAAGAACAACAGCTAAAGTGATTTTTCGTTAGTGAATTCCACTAGCAGATCACGATGGCTAATGAGCAGCACTGTGTACGAGAAAAGCGATAGATGACTTATGTGCTCAGGATTATATGAATATCTATGCCTAGATGGTTGCATTTCTGAACTCAGCCATGACGCTTACATTCTGCAGCTGAAACATTTCAAGAATCTCCCCATTCCCAGTTTCCCATAATTCCCAATTCCCAGAAACACAGTATGACGTGGGATAGTGGCCAGTGCCCCCCACCACACTGAGTCCAGTGCCATCAATGAACTTCTCATAAAATTGAGACATCACCTAACATCACCTAGTGCCTTAGCAAGGCACTAACACGAATAAGCTGTTAAACTCATTACCCATTTCAATTTCCAGCTTTGAGAAACAATGAACACAATTTGTTATATTCAGTAATAATAGTTCTAAGTTTCTTAATGCATTAAAAACATTTCTCAAACTACTATACGGTCCCCCCAGTAGATGGTCATAACCTGACACATTGTTTCTGGGTGTATCCTCTTTGCTTATTGGCTGTTTGCTCCCACTCAGTCTCACAGACATTGTTGACCACCCAGTTTGCGACACAGCCCAAGGAAGGCACCTGTCCCATAGTGCAAAGCATACAAGATCATACCCCTGATTTCACAGGTTAGAAACAGAGGTCCTTTAGTGTGTCAGCAAAAGTTGGTTGTGGTCCAAAGACTCAGTCAGAGCCCAGAGTTGAAAGAACACACAACAAAACGTATATTCTCAGTTCAGGCAATTGCAAATGTTACATATAAATGCATTCTTGGTAGGTTACAACAAAAGAATTCCCAGATGGATAAACAATAATAAAACAGTGCTGCAGTACAAGCTCATGCGTGAGCGGATAATCAAGAAGTAAAAATGTCCTTGATATTCGCCAATGCTTGATTTCAGTCAAGAGCCCATGGCACT